>JAGYXB010001813.1:0-24093 GCA_022495005.1 Rhyacophila brunnea | reverse complement strand
TATGTTGTAGCTTAATCACTGGGGAATAACAAAAGAAATGGCGTATTTCAAAAAGACACTACCTTATACTTAGTTCAATAATTATTGTAAAGCAATCATTATTCGTATAATGTTTATTACACGTGAATGGTCAAAAACATAGCTTATAATTAATACCTTTAGATTTATCTTCAAATGTGTTAATCTTGCCCACTTTTTGAGTAATAAAATGCCTAATTCTTGTCAAATTTGGGATCAGAGAAATTATCAATATAATTTTTTATCGTAAATATTTCACTATAATAATGTCGATATAAATTATACTGATGGTTTTATAAATGCGTTTTAAAATTAATAAATGTAAAAAATCGTAACACCGCTGCACATTCATGTACTGAAATATGACTATATTCTAAAACATTAGAGCGAGAGGTTTAAAAGAACACTATTTTATGTAATAAAAATACTTTTGCAGTCATCAAATGTTTAAAATAAATATAAAGGATAATAAGGCTTCAAAATTATATAAATAGATTATCTACAACGTTTAAGGAATGTCCAGGATAATGCTTTGAAAATGCAATAAAAGTTCCATTTTGACCTACGCTGAGCATGTCCCCCCTTAATGCAGTCATCAAATGTTTTAAATAAATATAAAGGATAAAAAGGCTTCAAAGTTATATAAATAGATTATCGACAACGTTTAAGGAATGTCCAGGATCATGCTTTGAAAATAGAATAAAAGCTTCATTTTGACCTACGCTGAGCATGTACCCCCTTAACTCAATTTGGAAAGCGCTTCAGATAGTATTAAGAGCCATTAGTTAAAATTTGTCGTAATTAAATATGGCGCCTATAATAATGTATTTTCTCAGAAGTGTTTCCAAAATTATGTATGTTTAATATAGAATATTTTTTTGCAATGTTATAATAATATATAGTACTAATGAAATTAACTGAGTATAAAATGTATTGTCATTAACCAAAATATTTAATAGTCAAGTGAGTAAGTTTTTTCTTAAACAATGTTACTGCAACCAAATTTTTTTAGCGTCTTAATATTGCTCACTTTGGTCTTCATTGGTCTTCAATTCCTTCTACTACCCCTAATGACAGTAACGCATTTATTTTCCCTACAGATTCCTCCAAAGCCAACTTTAGAAATTTATAGTTTATACCATTTATTAGAAA
This sequence comes from Rhyacophila brunnea, assembly GCA_022495005.1. NCBI lineage: Eukaryota > Metazoa > Arthropoda > Insecta > Trichoptera > Rhyacophilidae > Rhyacophila > Rhyacophila brunnea. The sequence goes on along the minus strand of JAGYXB010001813.1, from coordinate 22,923 downwards.
CTACGTACCTATAATAGGTAGTATAAGTTGATTTAGAAATATAGATATTAATGAAATAAGTATTATTTTAAACATACTACGTTTAATTTGTCTTCTGTTATAATATATTATGCAGGCAGGTTTTCGCCAACGTTTTATCTTATACATAACGGACGAATCTCAGTTGGACATATTAATACATGAAATGGAAATATGACTATACAAAGCAAGATTAAAATAATGTTCTTTTTTAATTAAGTTAATTTCTTAAATTATCTACATTTTTTAAATAAACGCATAATGATAAACGATATTAATATCGTCAAATTTCAATAGTTACGTAATATGTAAATTCCTGTTTTTGATGTGATTTATACTCGTAACTGATACACCGCAACTTATATTTCATACAATACTCTGTTGGTGTGTTTCTGATGCTGCAGACAAGGTAGGCGCCCAACCGGACACCACTTTTTCTATACGCATGCGCTCGTTTTTCATAATGTCACTACAAGTTTTCATACATTTCAAACTGCATATTACTTTAAAGTCAAATAAAATTCAATTTTTATTATTTCTAGCATTGTTTACAATATAATGGTAATAACTTTCGTAATTTAACGATTTATTTAGAATTCATGTTTAATGTTAAATATTAAATGTTTGAATAGTATATCAGTCAAGTCTTTGTCACTAATGTCTTCAAAGGGAAGCACTAAATAATCACTTAGCTTAGTTTAACTTAGTTTTTGCCACTAATATATATTTTTAAAACAATCTAATTATTAAAAAACCAAAATTTTGTATAAGACAAATATAATCTTAAAAAACTTTTGAAAAATAATGTAGGATATTAGAAAAAATCATTGAAAAATAGTTGAACTGGGTGGAATTCTAACTCACATCTTTCACTTTCCGGGTGAGCGCTCTAGCCTATAAGCTATCTATCCACCTATGATTCATACGAATTATGTAAATTTATATTTTATCTGAGGTAGGTACTTACTCAAGTAATATTTCCGTTGTTTTTCAGAATGATATATTTTCTGAATAAAGAATCGAATCGAATAAAAAAATGATAATATCAGTTGGGGATTCGTATCAATTTTGCAACTGGCGTTCTATTTCAATTCAGTTTGCCAGTGAGAACTAACAAAATTGTTAAAATATATTATGTAAAAAAAAAAAATAACACGGAGATAACTAGCGATAATTTCTACTTTCAACTATAAAAGCATGAATAAAACATCGTTTCGAGCATAGCTAGCCATTAACGCAATTCTGTGGGTAATTTGTGTATGTCCTGTTGCATTTAATATGAGTGGAATATTTATTTAGTGGACAATCCAAGCCGAAAACAGAAGACCAGTCCTTCGCACGAAACCGTCTGGTTGCGAAATAATACTTTATTCAAAAGACACACAGGCAAATTGAGCGATGTTGCCTCTGCAAATTTAAATCAAGCTCACCAAATATAACAATCTTTTACAATTTTTAATGATAATTGTGCACTAGTAGGTATTTATTTCACATAGTTAATAAGTATATTATGCTATATCAGTGCTTTTCAAACTACTCTTAGTGGAATTTGAGAGGGTGAAATGTGAAGGTACTCCTGACGGATTTTTTGGGCATCGCATCGTCTGTTGCTTGGTAGTCTTTGGAGCAATAAAAAAACACGGATGATGGTTTGAAGTTTGAAGAAAACGGCGAGGTTTATTGTTAAATAAAAATTACAGTTTTTACAATTTGAATAAAATTATATATAAAAATGTGCAACAGACGGACTTTACTAGAAGTTTGAATGGCCGGAGTGTCTGATGAGATGCTCCATAAATCTCTCTTGTAAAATCGAACAGCAACTGGCTGCCACGTGTGATCAAGAGTCACAAGTAAAATATTATGAATATTAGAATATTGATCTACTAACAATATCTGCTGGCAAGGACATCCAATATTTCTATTCTAAGACCAGCGTAGAAACATTTACTCATTATCATTAGCCTTAAATATTAATTATTATTACAATGTTGACTTGAATTTAGGTTGCTTCAATTATGTAAAACTGGCTATTATTTAAATTTGAGAAGTGTTAATTAAGTTGTCAAAGGGTGACTATAAAAGGTTCTTAAGTGGAATATATTGATCCGTATCGTCCCTGCTCATATTAATATGAGTCTGTCCAAAAATGGTTTCGGCCTCTCTATAGATGCAGATAAGACCTCCCCGAATGGGGACAAATTTGGGGGTGAGACAGTGTATACAGATTTTTTCACAGCGCCCTGAAAATGTATACTAATTTGACTAGCCAATTGAAAATTTTTCCTTGATAATAAAATCTGAGAACTGACTTGGCGTAGCCTACTGGGCGTATTGTTTTTTCAATTTGTGTATAAGTCAGAGGGACCTAATATGTTGAACAAGTGGATGACACTCATTTCACGTAAAAACAGCACTCGAAATGGAAAATTTCACGAAGCGGAGAACTCCATTATATTCTGAAATATTAACATAGTTATCAGTTTTGTGTATATTTTATAAAAATAAGTGTTAGATTTTTCTGTTATTTGGTATATCTAACTCATGTGGTTAAATTATTTTTTTCCATAAGACAGCGATAATTTTGAGGATTTCATGAACCGGAACGGCGCTCCGGTGCGCTCCGATTCATTTCGAGCCCTTGTAAAAACCAATTTTGTTAATACAAACCTCTACTCTGTAGAGGCCCATATGATCTTATTAGGTTGGTACATGGTTGAAAAAAAAACAGGCAACAGGACAGGTAAACAACGGACATCTGTCTGCCGCACGGATCACGAAAATGCTCAAAGAAATGCGCCTAAGTTTTGATAGAGAAAGTTTATGATAAAGTCTAATAATTATTATCAAAATATGATAAATCCAGGTTATTAGTTGTTACAATGACTCAAGTTGATGTGTGCTTACATTGAACCGGAGCGATATTGTGCAATAATGTCTACAAATTTTTCGATATTCCTTAAACTGCGCAGTGTAAATCAACAAACTTTTGATGGACACAATAATTATTTTGAATATACGAGTATATAAAAGTATGCTTATATTCTAAATTTAACATATTTGTTGTAGTATTATTTCTGTTTATGGTGTCATCTGAGAAAGGGACATGTTTTTCCGATACTATTGCAAATTTATGTTGTTGTTGTTGATACAATTTATAATAATTTAATAACGACTAAGACTAATCTTATTGCGGTAAGGCTCGAAATGGATTGGAACGCAGTGGAGCGCCGTTCCGGGTCGTAAAATTTGCAATATTGTCGTTCTGTCTCGTGGAAAAAATATCTTTATCGTTTGAGGTAGGATGGCTATATAACAAAAAATCTAACACATTTATTTTTATAAAACACGCATAAAATTAGATAACTACGTTAATATTTTCATAAAATTAACGAGCTCTCCGGTTTGTAAAATTTTCCACCTCAAGTGCTGTGAAGCGGACAGATACAGCTCTGATTGTGATTAAATTTATTGATCTGGAGTAAGTATTATAAAAATATTATATTGTATTTTTTTTTAATTGTAAAAACATATTTCCGCTAAAAAAATACAGTTAATAAAAGTAAATACCCAACATTATACTTATTCATTTTGACACCCTTTGTCTCATTACTAAAAATGATATTGACAGAAATTATTACAGACTTTCCTAATGGATATAAATACGAGTAAGTAATTGTTTTTACCAGGGCTTCGAGCCGGAACTCAAACGAAAACCGGAAAAACCGTTATTTTTGTCGGAACTAAAACCGAAATCAAATTGCAAAAAAAATATCGGTTTTTTCTGTTCGGTAGATGGTGAAACCCGTGCATTAACATGACCTTACTCCCCACTTCAGCTATTTTTCAGTTGTCGTTTAAAAATGTATGGCTACGGCCGTGTGATGGAGCATAACCATTAGTTTTGGAACGTAGCGCCGGGTTATCATAAAAACACAATGACATTAATATAGACGAATCATCTGGAAAAGAAAATGACACTCACTTTATTGTCGGGTCTGCCGAATGGCATAATCTGTTCTAACGCCATTACAATAAAGGTGATATTGCTATAAATTCCTGATGCTTTTTGTTGGGTCTGCCGAATGGTTCGGTTCGAATGGGTTTGCTCAAATGAACATTGACATTAGAAACACTGCTCTAACGCCATTACAATAACGGTCATATTGCTATAAATTCCCGATGCGTGATATCGCATAATGGAAATTTCGTGACGTCTACCTATAGGTACATGCGAATTTACTTGCTAGCTACTGAGTGCGTCGTCCATTAATAATGTCATTGTAAAAACTATATCGGTAAGTACCATAAAATATTCTAAATTATGGTAGAAAATATTTTTTTAATACAAATTTTAACAATTAGTCACTCGGAACTGAACTGAACTGATCGCTGAACCGAAAACCGGAAAAACCGCTATTTTTTTCGGAACGAAAACTAAAACAAAAAAAACGGTTTGAAGGCTTGGTTTTTACCATACGCAGGACTCGAACCCATTCATTGCTGCAGAATATGGCATTTTTACAATTCATTCGCCATTTTTTTGATTTTTCGATACCTATTTTAAATTGTTAGATTTCTTAAAAAATATTTTTTGAAAATTAAATCTGTAACACATTTAAAATATGTAAAATGAAGTCTAATAATTAGATAATTAGAATAACTGTCTTATTCAATATTATACTATGTGATTGTAAGGTAATACAAATTGACAGATATTTTGTAACGAAAAATTTAAAAACTCTATTTCCGCTATGGAACGACCACACTCTGTATAAAAACTAAATTTTCCACATGATTTGGTTTCCGGTCTGATAGCATAGCCGGTGATCGGCGAACAATATAAGAGCGACTCTCATGATATTATGGCTATCCGAATACTTTGGAAGACTCCCGACAGAGGCCAGTGGACAAAGCGCAAATTGCCTGTAAGTCTCAGTATAACGCACTCGGTAGCAACCTTGTGGAATTGAATCGAATACTTTGCAGGTTCGGACCCTACCGCATTTTGCCAAACTTTGTATCACTACAACAGAGAAACATAATAATTTTTACCGTAATACAAAATGCTATACATAATATTATTGCATCTTTCCTACTGGTATTGTACATCATAACGTAGTTTCCTATAGGTACCTAGAACAAAAACTTTCAATTTATGGAAGCATTTATTTGTTATGATAATATATGTATTTAATTATTTTATTTCATAGGTATATGAATCAATTCAGTTTTAGGTCATTGCTCTTGAGATAATTCTAAATAAAGAAATTCTTAACGTTGCATATTATGTTACGGGATATACCTATCTATTATTATATTATTTTTTACAACGTTTTTATTAACTCGTATTCTTATTTTTCCGGTGGTTGTTTATCCAGTACAAATCTTGGAATCGATTTTTAACTAATTTCCTGACTAGCTAGACATTTGAAACTTTTAGAATACATCAGAACACGATGCCAATGCATTCTTTTAATACTTTTAGCCATGTTTAAGTAGAATTGAATTCATTTTCAGTTAATTCTCTTTTGTATAAAAAGTTATTTCGGAAGAAATCCGTAACCCAATCCACTATTATTGGTTTCTAATTGGGTAGTCCTAGCAACTAAATTATTAATATATACATGCGTTACTATGGAAATCAAAATGACATTTCAGTATTCTATATTTGTTTGTTTGTTTTTTATTTACTTTATATCAAGTACAAGTTTGAGCATTTTGAGCATAATAATTGAACAGAAAATCTTCTTCTTTTTATCTTGTAATTATTTCTGTATAATATAAAGCCGTAGCTGCGCATCTATTCTATACACAAGACTGTTTTCGGCCGCTATCTAGGGTAGGTAAGGTAAGTATCCAAGTATTAGTACTTATTGTAACAGTTACAATAAGTTAGTTGTAATTGTTACAATACGTTCTATGTTTTAACAGCACCTCTCTTGGCTGTGATAAATTTTAGAGTGAGATAGACAGTTTTGACAGTTCAGACGGCTAACTTATTGTAATTGTTACAATAAGTATATTTCGATACTTTCCTACCCTAGTTAGCTGCCGTAAAGGCCGAAAGCCGTTTTTTGTGTATAGAATAGATGCGCTGGAAGGTAACTAGTACGTATGGGGTTCCAATTAAATCACCCGAACCAAAACCGCCCAGAAATTGCCGCCAAAATAATTAAAAAATGAGACGATTTTTATTTTTACATAATTATTATATTTTAGATAAGTACAAAAATAAAAAACATTGGAATATAGATATAAAAAATATAAATTATTTAAAATTAAATTTCAATGTTGTGTGCTAACCATATTAAATATTCTAAATTAAAAATACTACCACACAAAGGCATTAACTCTTGCAGCCTTTAGTTAAATTGGATATATTATATACACTTTAACGCAATTATTGGTCTTCAGAAAACTAACCTGCTTTATTCTATTTTCATTTCAACGGGATGCTTTCTCACAGGTTTTCGTAAATATTCCAGGTATCCCATTATGGAACACAGATATAACCTATGCAGCTGCATTGTATTAAACACGTATTATAGGCATTTTTTGTTTTTGTTTTTATTACTAAGTGTTAAAGGCTGATGATTTTAAGTTATTACTTTACTATCAGCTGCAACGGATTAAATCTCAAATTACACTGATTATCGTAAGTATGTAAATTTCTATCGATACGCAATTCGAAAAACCAAAAAAGCACTTGTATATATTTTTGTATTTTTTGCGGGTGGGTTTTTATAGGCGGATTTCTCCGGGCGGTATTGTCGAACATTGATACGGGCGGATTAAATGGTTTGGCGGAAATGTCTGGGCGGTTTTGTCGGGGTGTCAGTACATAGTTATGTGAATATTTTGGTCCTTTTAGATTCTCAATACGCAGGTTACTTTAGATGAAAAAAAAATTTTAAAAATGTCAATACAAAAACATGTTATGGGCACATATGGGCATAAATTTTCCTTGAAAAATGATAATGGAAAGGTGACGTCTATTCGATTTTTAAATATCGCAATACTTAGTTTTCAATATCTGTGGTAAACAGCGGCTGGCTTGAACAATCGTTTCTTTTTAGATTGTATTTCATTTTAAAATAAAAAAATATGCCTATATTAGCAAATTAACTTCAATAATCGTTGTCTTTAGGTTATTCAGTTTTTACACATGTTTTTCGTTTGATTTTAGCGGGTTTTGGGCGTTATCGTCACAATTTCAAATATTGTGCAAAGTACACATCGTCACTGTACAGGCCAAGTAGCGTAACCCTCAAATATCAAATTGGTCAGGAAGTAAGAAAACCTCTTTGCATTGGGTTTACTTATTATTTTATATAATATTTATTTATTATTTCATATCATCATCATCATCATCAGCCTGAATCTATCCACTGCTGGATGAAGGCCTCTTCAAGTTGCTTCCACTTCTCTCAGTCCTGTGCATTGCGTTGCCACGTACTTCCGCAGAACTTTATCATTTCATCGATCCAGCGGCCTCTAGGTCTACCTTGTGGACGTTTTGTACTTCTTGGATACCACTAGATGACTAGATTTGTCCAACGATTGTCTCTTCTTCGAGCTATGTGTCCAGCCCATCTCCATTTAAGGCTTTTAATAAACTCTATTACATCGCAAACCCTTGTCTGCTTCCTTATCCACTCATTCCTCTTTTTGTCCTTTCGCGTTATGCCCAGCATGCACCTCTCCATACCACGTTGTGCTACTCTAAGTTTCTGGATCTCTCTTTTACTTAGGGTCCATGTTTCACACGCATATGTCATCACGGGAAGCACACACTGGTTGAACACTTTGCGCTTTAGGCACAGTGGAAGGTCACTTTTGAAGACATTATTCAGGCGGCCAAAAGCACTCCAGCCTAGCTTTACTCTGCGAACAATTTCATCAAATATACATCCATCATAGATATTTGTTGTCCCAGATAGATGTAGCTTTTCACCTGTTCGAGCTGAGTGCCATTGATGAGGATCTCTTTTTGGCCTGCAAAGCAGTTGAACATGACTTTCGTCTTTGTTACATTTATTTTCAAACCTACTTTGTTGCTTACTTCAGCGAGTTCCTGCATTCTGCTTTGGAGGTCTTCTGAGTCTTGCGAGAAAATTACTATGTCATCGGCAAAGCGCAGATGATTTAGGTATTCTCCATTTATGGGGATCCCTTTGTCATTCCAGTCAAGTTGCCTGAATAAGTCTTCAAGGGTAGCTGTAAATAGTTTAGGTGAGATTGTATCACCTTGTCGGACTCCTTTGCTGATAGGAAATCTGCGCGATGGTTTATGGAGATTTACAGATGCTGTTGCGCTACTGTATATATTATTGAAAATATTTATATAGCGTCCAGGGATTCCTTGTTTTCTGAGTGCGTCGAGTATTGAACATTTCTTTATCGAATCAAACGCCTTCTCATAGTCTATAAACCCATGCATAGTGGCAGTTTGTATTCCTGGTACCGCTCTATGATTTCTCTGACGACTTGGATATGGTCCATAGTGCTGTATCCTTCTCTAAATCCGGCTTGTTCTCTCGGTTGGTTCTCGTCTAGTACATTTTGCAGACGGTTTGAGAGAATTTTTGTGAACGTCTTGTAGAGAATAGGGAGTAGACTTATTGGACGATAATTTGCTAGGTCTTCTCTGTCACCTTTTTTGTGAAGAATGACAATGCTGGCATTTTTCCATACCTCTGGGACATCCTCTTTGCATATGCAGGCTGTGAACAATTGTGCAAGTACTTCATTTGCATCCTTTCCTGCTTTTTTGAGGATATCTATCGTTAAACCGTCTTCTCCGGGGGCTTTCCCACTTTTCATGTAATTTAAAGCATGGGTTACTTCCCAGGATGTAATTTCGGGAGTATGGTCTTCCGAATTTCCATTTCTCTGAAGATCTAAGTCTATAGTCGTATTGTCAGTGTCATCACTGTAGAGATCGCTGTAGAACTCTTCAACTCGGCTTAACAAGTGTTCCCAATTTCTGACGATAGAACCATATTTTGCTTTTAGTGCTGTGATTTGACGTTTTCTTATCGACAAGCATTGCTTGTTTTTGTTTAAACTTCTGCCTGCTTTCACAATTGCTTGTATGAGGTTTACATTGAATTTACGAAGGTCTTCTCTAATCTTCCTTCGGAGGGTTTTGCAAAGTGATGAAAACTCCATATCGTTTTGTGCCTGTCTATCGCTCTTGGTTTTCCTTCTCTGCTCCATAAGATTCAATGTTGCCTTCGAAAGCTTGGTGGAAGGTGTAACTTCTGAGCTTTTTACGCCTGTTTTTTCTGCACATTGTATAATAATATTCGTTATATCCTTCGCGTTGGATAGGGAAACGGTTTCGTTCTCATCTAAGAAAGCCGATAGTGCATTTTTGAGTTCATTTTGGAATTCAGTATTGTTCTGCAGGTATACGCGAGCATTTGACTTCTTCTGCAGTTTGGATCTTTCTGATTTGACGTTCAATCTTATCTTACATCTCACCATCCGGTGATCACTGCCGGTGTTAAACTGATTGATCACCTTACAGTTTAAAAATGTATATTTTCTGTCAGTGAGGATGTAATCGATTTCGCTGGTCCTTCCTGTCGGGCTTCTCCACGTCCATTTACGTGTAGGTTTATGTTGAAAAAAGGAATTCATGATGTGAAGATTGTTGGTTTCAGCAAACTCCACAAGCATGTCCCCTCTACCATCCCTTGAGCCATGTCCGAAATGTCCGACCGCTACGTCATCTCTTTGGTATGATCCAATACGTGCATTGAAATCTCCCATTATGGTGTTGAAGTGGCATTTACTTTTATTTTTCAAGGATGTTATTTTCTCGTAAAACTCTTCCACTTTTTCATCAGGATACCCTATGGCTTACGTTTAGAGAGGGTTACACCATTTGGCTGGAATATTACAAATTTATTATTATTACAAATCGCTTAAAAAATAGTTTTTAAATATTTTTTTGGGATTTATGATACATGGCTAGTTCGTGTAGGAGTATGCAATAAGGCAATTACCATCAAAATGTGACTTTGGTGAAAAGTGAGGGTTACGGCAATTGGCCTGTACAGTGATTAGGGAATCCAATCCCGAGCCAAAATTCTGATCCTGGGATTTCGGGATTACAATTTGACAATCCCGGGATCCCGGGACTGGTCCCGGGATTGGCATTTTTTCCATTGTTAATATAAAATGTTTATATTTACAAATAACATTGATAAAATCGGTCAAAAATAAATCTAGTAGGTATAATTAATTTATACTATTTAAGACATTTCTTGTTAATATTGTATACATTCAATCTTGGAAATACACAAGTTTATTGAAGTAAATAATATTGTAATATAAATAATAATGTGAATTTAATATGAGATTGCTGTTTCTGATAGTAAAGACATAATGAATGGATTAGCGAGATTTAAAATAGTAAAGCAAATAATCATGGCGTACTTATGGCCTTTCTGCATCATAAATCTAATATTTCGACCATGTCCGATCCTAATAGGATCATATGGGCCTCCACAGAGTAGAGGTTTGTATTATCAGATTTTGTTTTTTTTTTACGAGAAATGGCTGTCAGCCACTTGCTCAACCTGCAAAATCTAATTAGTCAGCCAAATATGAAACTGCCGTAAAAGTATGATATCATGGTGGAATTACTTTGTTAAAAGTGCGAAGCATTGTTTTTTTCCAATCTTTCTCATTTTTAATAATTCATGTGAAAAAATAAAATGAATCCGCAACCTACACATGGGTCTAAATCAAACTTCATTCAAACTCAGTTTATTTCTAATATAGTTATTTTTTTATTAAAAGTATTTTTTCTGTTTTATTTTCGCTTTTATTTTATTCTCCATAAAATTGATAAAAAAAAATCGATCCCGAAATCCCGGGATTATGTTTATCAATCCCGGGATTTATAGGTATCGAAAATAGCTCGGGATCCCGGGATCCCGGGATTCGGGATCCCGGGATTGGAATCCCTAACAGTGATGTCATTATAATGATGTATATATTTTTGATTGATATTGATCATATTGCGTCATATTTATATATCTTCTTCTTCTTCTTCGGATATCCGCCCCTTAGTTGGAGCATATGAACACCACGAAGCGCCTCCAAGAATCACTGTTGCTTGCCAGTCTTCTTGCATCGTTCCAGGTCAAACCAGCATCCTATATCCCCGCCGTATACACTCTATTGATAGAATTTAGCGGCCTTCCAGGAAGTCAAAATCCAGTCGGCATGAAAAATAGGCAAGCCTCGTTGTAGTTCTCTTCTGGCATCCACAACATGTGGCCGATATAGGTCCAACGTCTCTTCTTCCCTCTCAGAGTGATGAGAGGCTGCTTGGTGTGTTCTCTTATCTCCCCGTTGCTCCTAAAGTCATACCAAACAACTGTTTTCGAAGCTCAGTATACGGTTGCTCTAAGCCTTTGTAAGGTGCCATGATTTGCTACCATAAAGTAGCACCGTCAGAATAGAAGCGTTGAATAGGCGGTATTTGGTTTCAACCGAGTACAATCGTGAGTCCTAGACACTTCGCATCAAGTTGAATGTTGCTCCAGCCATTTGCATTTAGATAACGAGTTCTTTCTGCAAAATTCCATCTCTCGTGATATGTATCCCCATGTATTTGAAGCTGTCAATGCTCTCGATGTTTTGCTCGGAGCTAATTAGAGGGATTTTCAGATTTCCCTTTGAATTATATATATATCATATTATTATACTTATACATATATATCAAACCTTGTATTTCTACTTCATTATAGGTACTAAAATATTGATTTCATGATTTTTTTTATATTTCAGCTAAACAAATTCAGAACCAATTTAATATTCATTAAAGATTGTAAAATTTTACATGTTAGTTATTTTGATTAGGTACCTACCTACATAACTATTTTATAGTATGTAAGTACACTTGTAGTGTGCGTGTGCTTTTTATATAGGTTATAAAAACCTCGACTTTCTCGTCTGTCTGTATACATACAATGGCACCATCAAACTGGGGGAAAGTTGAGAAAAGATTCATGGAAAATTTATTGCTGCAAGCTTTGGCTATTTTGAGTCACCGGGTGTAAAAATATGGATTCATAGGGAATTATGTTGCAATTTTGTTAGCATATTATACTACATTACTGATAAAAAAAAATATTATGAACTATTGAATACCAGAAAAGTATAATGAGTATTATAAATTTAATAATATTGATTTTATTAATTATATTAATTGGCCATGGCAACATTAGTATAAGTCGGTATTAACACATCACAAAAACGACCATGCCTAAAAAAACACACAATTAGGTATTATAATATCTTATATTATGACTACATCGGTTATCAAATGCTCTGTCTGCGAAGCGAGTTTTTTTTGGATTTGACTCTGGGTCAGATTTACCAAAAGTCTAAAGGAGATGGCCCAGGGTTTCAAAATTGGTTAGTTTATTTAATAAAGGTCATCGCAAAAAGTCCATTACATAATTAAAGTACAAAAAATATTTATCAGCGTAAAACTAAATATTTATATTGATATAATAATTAAAATAAATAAAGTTAATGAAACTACGCTAATGTTTTGTGTATGGGAACATATAGGTGGGTCCGAAAACGCCTTTCTTTTTATCACTTGGAGTTGCAATTGCACGGAAGGCAATTGATGCCTTTGAGATGTGGTGTTGGCGCCGTATGCTTCGTATTTCTTGGACGGAGCACAGGCCGAACCAGTCAATCATCCGGAGACTGAAGATAAAGGAATGGCTCTCGACAGAATGTCTGAGAAGAATTCTGCAGTTTTTTGGACATATTATCAAGCGAGGACCGAACAACCTAGAGAGACTGGTAGTTTTGGGTGGCCTCCAGGGAAGGCAAAGAAGAGGAAAAGCGTTTGCGCGCTGGAGCGACCAAGTGATAGAGCTGACTGGGAGCATCATCCATTCTGCTCTGAGAGAAGCGTAAGATCGATAATGATGGAAAGTCTTGGTCGCTCAAAGGATGGCAAAATTCAAATGTGGTCACGATCCTCAGCCATGAGTGCACGACCAAAAAGAGAAGGAGTTGCAAACGTTTAGTTTTGATTTTTAAATTGAGTTATCTTAGGGTAATTCTGAAAATTAATTTACAGCCTGACACCACTGTTAACAATGATCAAATATTTTTAATTTTCATAAAATGATTTAAATAAAGTTTGACTCCACAAAGACCAGTTTAATTAATGATACTATAACAATGTAGTAATTATTGTGTAAGAGCAAAAACAGAATAGCTCGATAATGCAACACACAAGAGTAGGTACGGAATGTAATAGTAAATAGAATTTGCTAAAAACCTCAACTTCAAATAATCCGAATAGATGGTTCAACTACCTACATGATAATCATTACACACATCTACTCATCCAGTGGTACGTAAGAAATACAAAATGTCCGAAAGTATTATTTGCGGCCCGAGGCCCAATTGAAGTTTTCAGCTTTCTATATTATGCATTTCGGCTATCATACAAAATTTCGAATTCATTAAATTTTTTATCAAAAGAGGCAAATTAAATAAATTAACTCAGACGCTACAAGGTGAAAATAAGCTAATACAGAATGTTATCAAAATATAAAATCTTTCGTAACAAAAGTCAATCTTTATGTCGTATTCATAGTATTTCATAGTGACCGTATTTTTTTTAAAATATTCTAATGAAGTCATAAAATTAATTAATGAATTCGATACCAGATTTGCATGAATGCAAAAGTATGAGGAAATGTTCAAAATATTCTTAGCTCTATTTTACGTGGAGGTGGAATCAGTGCCTTCAAATTTACAAATGGAGGAGCTAAAGAACGGCAATCAGGAATAGAGTCAAATTGCATATTCGAAGGGAATAAGCTTGGGTTTTATCAGAAATATATCCTCAAAGATAAATTTCTAAATGTGCATTACAGCACCATTTGGGACTATATATCGCTGCGAATCGTTATTTTTTAAATTAAATGTAGTAAAAACGAAGTGTCGCAGTAGGTTGATGGATGAAAACACGAGCAATCAACTGCGATGCGCGTTGGATAATTAATTATAATGATTATCAGATTAATTATAATGTAATAAAATATTTTGAAAAGTTCTTTGTTTTTTTATATGTGTGGCCCACCTAAGCTCAGTAATATTTTTTAACCCACAAAACAATTTGGGTTGGGCACCCCTGACTTATAGAAACGCAACTTGGATTTATTTAGGCAGATAATGATGACATGAATGGCCTAATTTTTTTTAGTTAAAAATTAAAAAGCATTTTTGTTACAACAAATTTAATTATAAAAATAAATCTCCGATACATAGAAAATAAACTATATTTTTTATTTATTCCATCCCATTATATATCCCACATCCAATTATATAACTTTTAGTTTTTTTTTAATTTACTTAGTGTCCACATACTACCTAGTATACGTAGTTTTTGTTAAAGTTAGGTACTTCTTGAAGTGCATCTAATTGCTCTTTAACGCGGGCTTATTAAATTAAATGCGTCCTTCCAAAATAAAATGATTTGGCATCCCATATGTCGACACACATCAATATATCTATACTCTGATTCCACATAGCGTCAGATTAGGAAGAGTGTCTTGGCATTTGTCTTTCCATTGACTCCACTCTGAGAATCCAAGGTTTGCATAAATTAATTTTGCACATTTGCTAGCCAATGTTATGTCGTTAGTCGCGAGATCTGAAATAGTTAAAATTACATTAATTTATATTGTTTTCTTCGTATAAAATATCACAATGTTACCTAATACAAATTATCCCAAGGACAGTTGGAAAATCTTAATAAGAACAAACCTAACGGTTGTAGTTCGTCATTTTCTATCGGGATCACCATATTATGTAATAATTGTTTGTTATTTTAATTTGGTATGACGTTCAACTACTAAGTTTATTTTTATATGGATAGGTACATAATTCTTAATAAAAACATAACTGTTTTTGTGGTTCCTTATTATTTCATATAATATATCGCTTGATTGAAAGGATTGACATCAACTACTCATTATATCTAATACATTTCAGTGAATAAATAGAACATGATATAACATAACATCAACAAACAGAACACGAAGAAACAGAACGGTAAACGAACTGAACACCGATAAACAGAACTATGACATATCAGGAAAAAATCAAATTAAGTAGGTATATAAGTTCTGCATTTATAATCGCTGGAAAGCCTCAATTAAACGGGACTCAACTCGGTGTTGCCGGCAAGCTAGGTATATCTTGTCCAATCTAATATGTTCAAAATGCATAATGGTACAACGAAATAATGAGTTAAATAATTCTGGGGAGTTGTGCATGATTATCAAAATCAAGCAAATAAATTGAGGTTTTTACGCCGAATGGCCAACATGTAGAGATTATAATATATAATAAAATTATTTTTTTAAGTTTTAAAAGTATTTGGGTAATAATTAATAAATAGATAAGTACGACAAAAATGAATGTTTAATTTTTTTCACTAGCTATTTTGTTTTGTCACTGTTCTGTTTTGTCACCGTTCTGTTATGGCATGTTATGATTTGTCTGGTTACCATCTAATACAATATAATAATGATAAGTTAAAGTGACGAGTACTTAGGAGCATACATAAGTGACACGGCAAATAATTTTCAACAATAGGTGGGACGAAATTTCGCAATCGTCGCCAATCGGCGAGCGGCAGTCAAGGTGTGGGCACGTCAATTTGTTTTGTGATGGCGTCTGAGGAATATATTCTTATATCGTGTAAAGATGATTAAAAAACGTTATGCATGTACTCGAAAAAGAAAACATGTCAATGAATATATTATTATTATTACTAATATAACAATAAACATATTATAAAATGGACGCATGTTGAATTTTTATGACAAATTATGTTTCGTTTGGCACGCGTCGTTTGCACAATCCGCGTGTCGCATAATTACGATCTTTTTAGACCATGTCACAGCTGAGGTATAGCCTTAATAATAATTATCGACTGACATCGTTAGTTCTATTTTATGTCGATAGGTGTTACTATAATAATTATAGCAAGAAAAAGAATACTAAAATAATTGACAAAAACGATAATAATATACGAGTACCTTCGCATTTAACGTTGCATGCACCTCCTACTTTTCCTCGTTTGCACCAATCATAATCGTTGATTTGGAATATTCCCCAATTTTCTGATCCATTTTTGTTGCATTTTTCGAAGTATGCTGTATTTCTTTCGCTCTCAGCTTCAACGAGGCAAACCCCTTGAAATAGTTACAAAATAATAATAAATAATAATTCTTAGAATATTTTTTATTTTTATCAAATCGTAAATAATATCTTTATGAATCCATTGATTATTCGAAAATGAAAATTGTGTTCTTAACCTGATCAAATAATTTTAGCTAAGGAATTAAATCATAGGAACATTTAAAAAAATCATTATTCAAAATATCATTAATACGTACATAATTTGAAAAATGTTAGATAATATTAATATACCTAATAACTAGAAAAAGTCTTTTGAAGTTATACTTCTTTTGGCGCGTTTGGGAAAACAGTTCATATTAATTTCTGCATACTGTCATTTGGTTAGTCGTTAAATACAACCAGGTAAACAGTACGTATTGTAATAACCAATATTGTGTTATAATAAATATATATGTTTATAAACAAATTTCTGGAGACTAACATTCTACTCTGTTAATTTATATTCATAAAACTTTATTTATATTGAAGTGCATATTTATTTTTCATTGTAAAGATTGTGTATCAAGATTTGAGGCTATATTTATGTAAGAATTATTTTATGAGTAAAATTATATATCAATAAATAAATAAATTTTGTGAATATTGGGTTGGTAAATAATTCAAAAAATATATTAAATTTTTTTATTAATTCATCATGGGCACTTCTGAATCGATTATAACCTCTGTATGGCAAAGATGAGTTTTGGTCCAATACAATAATTAAATTACATATTATATCATGTGCTATATATGACACAGATGAATCGCGTACGTTTTCATCAACTTAATCTACTGTAATATTAATAGACTCACGTACATAACGGCTTATTTTGTTTTCTTACGCCAAAGAAGTATAAATTCTAACGCGCGTACATAAGTACACACAACGTTTTTTTAATACGATTATATAGATGACGGCAAAGGAAAAGCTTATATGACAATAGTTATTTATTTTCAATGATATTTTAAAAAATACCTGAAAATAAATTATTTTATTGCGTCTGACATTATCAAATTAAAAGTAATTCAAAGAGTTTCTGAATTAAGTAAGTAGATTGTTTAGTCAATAAAACTCACAATGTCTTAGAGAATCTTTAGGAAACCCCTGACGTAACAATTCTCTTGCAAGGTCACATCTTGTAAAAACTTTTCCTGAAACACTTTGATAAACTATCGATAAAATTAAACAACACAGTGAAAACTTTAACATTATCAAAAGTAGGAATATTAGCAATGCGACCTATATGCGTTGCATTAACAAAATTATGAAGTTGTATTCAATATTAATATGGTGGAGTCATTATTTATTTAAACAGGTGTGTTACTATACATACATATGTCAGCGAGAGTTCATTTAACGGTGTACTAGCTAAGTATTTTTTGACCCGTGGTTCGCGAATTTTTGACGGCCAAATGCATATGCCAAATTTTCAATATTAATTTATTATTACGTACAATATCAATTTCAATAAAATCTTTAAATCCCGTGCACCTGCCAGTGTCTGTGCATTGTATTTGGTTCTTGAAATATATTATTAAAGTTCTGATCACATTTAGTTGCGTGTCGCCTGCTATCACGTAACGCCACAGTAAGCTTTTTCTTGATGTTTAAAATGTTATAAGACCGATGTTCCCATCCCGTAGCACATTTTGAACCTTCAAACTAACATTATTAGTTGGCGAAATCTGCCAAAATGACCAGAACAACAATGAGGTCACCTCACATTGAACTGCACCGCATCGACACATGCATGACTCATTGAACGTTTTTATCATCTTCTACATGCCTACACTTTTCGACTATTAAGTTAAAATCACGTTTTTTTTTTAGCGGTTGGCACTATGTATTTTCTATAAGAATGTTGTATATTATCTATGGTCTACAGGTTTGGTTCTATTCAAAATATTATATATGGATGTCATGTCGCAAGTAATTTTAATGCACGCACACGTAGAAACTGTTAAAATGAATTGAAATAAGAATGGATAATTAATAATTATTCAAATTACTAATTCATTAAAGTTGGCACTCTTCATTAGTGTCATTCTTCAGTGAATTTACAGAGATGGTGGTCGTTCAAAATATTCTGCAAAATAACAAAACCATAGACTAAATTTGTCGCCGTGACAGCGTGACTGTAGATGACAAGCACCTCAATTTGATGCGCGCTTAATAATTGCTATATAAATAATATTTTTATTAATGCGTGAACGATCCGTAAAACGTTTCTGCGATTTTCAGTAGACCGCAGGTGTATAAAGGTTGAGAAGCACTAGACTAGCTAACGTATAATGCCCGACGGCTTCAATGGTCGAACGGAGTGTAGATCGGTTATACCTATGTAATTTATACGAAAAAATTTGCACGAAGAAAATATTTCCGGTACTATTAGGACAATTTACAAATAGCAGAAAATTATTCAAGACAAAGGGATTTTCATAGATAATTTCTTTGTAAAAGCGGTAATTCGTGGGACAAAAAAATGAATTTTTGACGAAGACATTTATTTAAAAATTGTTTCCTTCAAATTAAATCGAAAAAAAACATCTGATAATGATTTTTTTTTGCTGGCGCTAAAAATTTCTGTGTGCTTTAGCCGTCACTGGAATCTGCCTCCATTGAATAGCCTGGTCTGGCCAATATCGCTTTCCTCCAGTTTTGGATAATGTATCTACGAGGATATAAGATTTTCGTTTTCCTTGAGGTTTCGAATATTAGTTTCATTATAATGTGGGACTTGCTTTTCTCACCACAACCCACCACGTACGATGTGCGGTCTTCTTTAAAAAGCATCCTTATTGTATTTAAATCTCCACGCCGACTGTACCTCATATCAGTAGATAATGGTGGAGGTAAGCTGTTATGATTCGCAATAATATATAGTGCAGATTAAACTTTGTTAGTCATACGTATCTGTTTTTATTGAACTAAGACTACATTTTACAAATAGTGTTGGTTAGTTTTAAAAAACCAATTACTGCCTAAACCAAATCATAATAGTTTTTGTATACTTTGGGCAATACGACAAAGTTGTGCCCACTTTGTAATCATACTTATTTGTTTTCGTTGGATTAAGAATACGTGTTTTGTACATTAAAACATACTGTTGGTTCATTTTAATAAATTCATTAAGCTCTACCTAAACCAAACTATAATAGATAGTCGAGTATTTTTTGACTATCATCTATTATGGCATCCAGGGTTTAATTAAATTTTAAAAACTAACCATTACCATCTGTAAATTGTAGTCTTGTTTCAATGAAAATAAATACGTATTACTGACAAAGTTTAGTGTGCACTATTTATGATGGATCCTAATAGCCTACCTCTACCCTTTGCGACTGCATCATTATTGATAATAATATTACGGTGGTTGTTTAAGGGAGGTGCATACACTTTAAGATTATAATTAAACATTTTTGACATTAAAATTTATGAACATGAACATTCTTTTGTTTTACAAATAGTAGATTTGAATATATTCGATATGTAGGTATGTTATCTTTCCTAAAAACAAACGTAAGATTTGGGGCAATATTAAATAATTAGTAGGTATAAAGGAAGTGTCCCAAATATGTAATAGATAAACGTTTTATGAAAAATTGTATTTTCGGACATATATTTTTTTCTACATTCTATATAGATGGATTAAAAAAACTTAGAAGGTTAGAGCATCTCACGATTTTAAAACTATTAATCTTTTCATTTATAATTAATTGTATCATCCGCTATTCTGTTGTGTACCTACTTGAGTTTTTATCTAATTCGCAAAATTTCATTTTCAACTTTATCAATATCAGTCACAAAATATTTTCTAGATATAGGTACCTAGGTACCTACATTTAATTTTATGTGAAAGCTAATGCTAATTGTTTTTGAAATTCGCATAAATTCATAAATTACTCTTTCGTCAAAGTGTTGATAGATAAAAATACCTTTCGACCTTTTACTTAGACTCGGGAGCTTAATGATAGCATGTCTAACTGGTAATCCAAGATGATGGTAAAGCAAATAATAGAATGTTGGCACAGGCTAACGTTCAACGTTGTGATATTATAGTTCGGAATAATATCAGCACTAACAACCAATTGTTTAAACAGTTGTGTTTATATAAATAATGCATTTACTAAGAACAGATAATAAATGAATTTATATAAACTATTCATGATGATAATATCATAAACAGCTAAGTATTTTTTAAACTTTTGATTATTTAGGTCACGAAATTAAAATATATTAAACAGATTAACAAAGACACAATAATAATAATAATATGTATGTAATTATTGAAAACATTACTTATGTATATACGTAAAATCGCACACGTCATGTTAAGCCGGCGCTCCATTGGCACAGGCGATTTACAGTCTTCGGACTTTTTTTTCGCGTGGAGCACCCCAGATCTGCGGACTTTTTAATCCACAGACCAGGCTCGTTGGATTTCAAATTTTACTCTCCGAGTTGCCAGATTTCGTCCGTCGATCACTATGCAAATTCGATTTGACATTAATCCGCGATAATTTGGACCGAAAAAAATCTGTAAATGTTTTAAACATTTTCATTGATTAATTTGTTAATTTACACATTAGAAAATAAGAGATTTATCATTTTTTTTTTGTATTTATGAAATTCGTAAAAGAAAACGTAAAACTTGTGTTGTTTTCATTGCTATCTTATTATATGCAAGTCTACATATAAATAACACAAAATTATAGGATTATAGGAAGACATTACGATAATCGCAACTTTGACTCGACTTTTTTATTCGTTCGTTGATCAGTAGCAGAGCATAGACAAATCGGATGATTTATTGTCCTCGGACTTTTGGCTCGCCAATGGAGCGCTGGAATTAGGCTGCATCACTTAATATTCACACTATTTGTATGTATGCATACATTTGGTATCGTAGTTGCAGCCCTGTGATTGGTATAATTTATTATAATTTAATAGTCAGAAGTTTTCAAATCGTAAACGATCACAAATATAATACTTATATTAATATATAATACCTACCCATGGTTTCTAGCTATTTCATTCACGTAATAATAATAACAATGATAAAATTGATAAATAATAAGAGACCGCACTTAGGATCAACTGATAAACCTTTTAAGTGTATATTTGATAAAAAAAAAATTTCATAAAACATAATTTATGTCAATAACATTAAATGCTTTGCTAGTATTAAAAGTTGAGAGTAACATATCATCGTTGTGCTTTCAAAACCGGTTTTGTGCAGTATACTTTTATTATTTACAATTAATGTTTTTTGCATAAAAAAAATTAATATACCCAGGACCAGGGAACTCATAAATAATGGGAGCTGAAATACATAACGGGTAAGGCAATAGCAGGTAACCGACTCGAGTAAGGAAGAATGCAGGTTGAACTTACACACGTGTCAATAATACGTTTTACGTCGAATACTGAAAACTGCTATCGGTTTATGCATTTACGCTCATTTAATGTTGGTGTATTACACACACCATTGCAAGTGCATAATGCGTGCTTCATTTTTGTAGGACACTCACACATTCAAAATCCTGCTTCACCATGCAATATGGCCTATCGGTATTATATTTATTATCTGTTCTGTGCCCAGGACCAAGGAGGACCCTTGACGTTCTATGAATGACGGATCTACGGAATGACTATGCATGACGAATGCGAACTATAAATTACGGATTTTTGTTCATAATTGTGATGGATTAGTGAGTGTATAGGTATTGAATAGAACATTTTTCATTTACTTATAATTATTTTGATTTGATAGCATTTGGCAAATGCAGTAGGTACTTCAATGGTATGAAACATACCTGGGTACTTAAAATATTGTTTTAAGATAATATTTAGTTTGTGTAGTAATCAGTGGCGAAGGGTGACTTTTGGAAAGAGGTAAGCTGTGGATATCAGAGAAAAAGAACACACTTGTCAGGTACGGGAAATAAGATGATAAAACCATATGTCTACTGATGAATAGGTACTCACAAATCATAAAGACACACTAATCCGATGAAATTTTAAAACTTACTGACGACATAAAATTGAGCGATGGTTTCGTATTTTTCCAAACATTTATACGCATCAAAAATCATTAGACTGACTGAGATTACGCGAGCCATACGAAAAAATATCACAATTCCTTGACAATGGCGCGCTGTGGTATATTTTTAACAATGTTTTTCTTAGGTCGTATTCTTATTTGTCCGGTGTTGTTTGTCCGGTACAAATTTGCAATCGATTTTTAACTAACTTCCCGACTAGCTAGACATTTAAAACTCTTAGAATATATCAGAACACGATGTCAATACATTTTTAACACTTTTAGCCATCTTTAAGTAGAATTGAATTCATTTTTAGTTAATTCTGTTTTGTATGAAAAATTATTTCGATACCATTATACAAGTAATAATTGTAAGTTTCTTCGCCTTCTGAAATCTGACATCTGAGTGGTGTATACCCCAACACCCCCACTTGCCGCGGCATTGTTAACCGGCTCGCACATCTAAATACGTCTATGTGACGTAA
Source organism: Rhyacophila brunnea (assembly GCA_022495005.1). NCBI lineage: Eukaryota > Metazoa > Arthropoda > Insecta > Trichoptera > Rhyacophilidae > Rhyacophila > Rhyacophila brunnea. Next base: position 128 of record JAGYXB010001813.1, on the reverse strand, counting down.
TCTTTATTCACAAAATACACGTTATCGTATGGACCTTTGCACACTACTGGAAAGTCAGTTCTATCTGTCAGTCAGTTTTGTATGCTAGTTGTGCATTGCATTATTACTTGTTACATTACTACATTACT